>CM036761.1:56977187-56994687 GCA_020796225.1 Arion vulgaris | reverse complement strand
CAAATACATACTCGGTCAGATAACAGCAGTAGTGATCAAGTCAAACTTACTGTCTTAAGTTAACCACTACTAACTACTTTATGTTTCCTGTGCCATAATAAATCCTTTTGGTCGATACTCTGCTTTCATTTATTTTTCTCGTCACCCTCGTCAACATATTTGATCTTTTTATGATAAGTATACGTTATATGTTCTTTATCTTTATATAACATATATACGTTATATGTTCTTTATCTTTATATAACATATATATGTTATATTTCTTTATCTTATATAACAATATATGTTATGAGGCACGATTTTTTATACCATTGCCCTATTTCTTTATGTATCAAGACTTTCATGTTTCTTATTTTTTTCATTAATTTTTGTCAAGGATTGACTTAATTTCATAAGGTTTTCTCCATTTCCCTCCACTGTCTCCACAGAAATAGAACTACATTTGCCGAAAGTATTGCACAAAGCACTAACTATGTAGCTCCCGCAACAATTCTAGTCTCCGAAAAAATGCACATGGGAACAGAACGACGTGGTCTGGATTCGAACCACCGACAGTCGAAAGGCAAGACAGCGGCTAACAAAGATCCCCACATTTCTAATTGATGTTAGTAGTTCTCTTGTAATAGCTTGTGTATGTTTTCATTATTATGTGTTTATGTATCCAGAAAATAGATAAAAAACTTGTGTAAATTAACATACGAAAAGCTTCAGTCCGATTTACTATCTGTTTGTTGAGTGTTCAGTACGAAAATGTCCTTCTTCTGTAAACTAACACTTCAATATTGTCTTTGAGCTAATCGTTCAGAGTTCTTCTTCTTCTTCTTGAGTTCGCCCGCTACGAATTCAGGCGTTGCCAGGGTGTCTGTTATGTCACGTGACTTATTTTTGCTTGAAGGCCTGTTTTCCTTTTTATCAGTGTCCCCCGCGATGCAGGCGTACCTTCTTCAACTTCAGAGTTTGTCCGGTGTTAGGACCGTGTATTTCATTGACCGTCGGCACACGATGGGTGATCGGTAAACATATCGACGGCCGGCAGTGCTTTTCCTGATACTCAGTTGAGACTGGGTCGACCTGAGTGCCGTTACGGTCGGCAAAAATTCCACACCTACTGAAGAATTGAACCTGGAGCACTAGTATACAAAGCTAGCTCACTAACAACTACACACTGCAGATCTAAGACTATATATATATGTAGCGATTAATGATTATCATTGTTGACGTACAATTTATTTTCTTACATTATAATATTATAGTCATGTTTGCGAATAATAATTACAATATTTTTTCTTATCCTTTTTTGTAATCTATGAACATCTGTGTTTGTAGAAAACCTATATATCTCTATAACCGTAATTTTTTTTTTTCAAATCCAGAAGCACTTGAGCTGAAAGCTTTTCGGCTCGGTGTCATGGACATCGTAACCTTTCGGTTCGGTGCCAGGAACACCGTAAATCTGGGGAACCTATAGCTTTTCTGCCAGTCCGCGGAGTTGAACCCGCACTTACAGAAGACTAGTCACCCGTAGTCCAACGCGCTACGAACACGCTGGGCACGCGGACATAACTGTAATTATAACACTTAAGTAAAACATACCGTTGACCGGTAAAACATACCGTTGACAGGTAAAACATACCTTTGACCGGTAAAACCTACCGTTGACCGGTAAAACATACCGTTGACCGGTAAAACATACCGTTGACTGGTAAAACATACAGTTGACCGGTAAAACATACAGTTGCCCGGTAAAACATACCGTTGACAGGTAAAACATACAGCTGACCGGTAAAACATACCGTTGACAGGTAAAACATACCGTTGACCGGTAAAACCTACCGTTGACCGGTAAAACATACCGTTGACAGGTAAATCATACCGTTGACTGGTAAAACATACCGTTGACAGGTAAAACATACCGTTGACAGGTAAAACATACCGTTGACCGGTAAAACATACCGTTGACAGGTAAAACATACCGTTGACCGGTAAAACATACAGTTGACCGGTAAAACATACCGTTGACAGGTAAAACCTACCGTTGACAGGTAAAACATACCGTTGACAGGTAAAACATACCGTTGACCGGTAAAACATACCGTTGACAGGTAAAACATACCGTTGACAGGTAAAACATACCGTTGACCGGTAAAACATACCGTTGACAGGTAAAACATACAGTTGACAGGTAAAACATACCGTTGACCGGTAAAACATACCGTTGACAGGTAAAACATACCGTTGACCGGTAAAACATACCGTTGACAGGTAAAACATACAGTTGACAGGTAAAACATACCGTTGACCGGTAAAACATACCGTTGACAGGTAAAACATACCGTTGACAGGTAAATCATACCGTTGACAGGTAAAACATACCGTTGACAGGTAAAACATACCGTTGACTGAGGAGTCTCTGTAGCGTAGAGGCTAGATTATCGTCTCTCGTGTCAGGTTCGCTCCCTCGTGGAGCCATCTGGATATTTTTCCAGAGATCCATAATCTCAGTAATCGACTTCTCTCTGAAAAAACACACTCGTGAACAGTACGTCGCTGCCAGATTCGAAACCACGACCTTCGGAACGAGAGGCGAGGATTTAACCACTTAGTCACAGAGACTCCCTAGTTTAAATTGTTTTGTTTTTTTCCGATCCAGAAGCACTTGAGCTTTTTAGATCTTCGGCTCGGTGCCATGCACATCGTAACCCTTCGGTTCGGTGCCACGAACACCGTAAATCTGGGGAATCTGTGGCTTTTTCTGCCATTCCGCGGAATTGAACCCGCACACACAGAGGATAGTCACCCGTAGTCCAACGCGCTACGAACACGCTGGGCAGACGGGCCCTAGTTTAAATAAAGAATACTATTACATTTTGTGTTTGACTGAAATGAGAAGTATTTGTCAGTCTATTTGATCTCTGTTTCATTAAATATTGAAACACTTAACAAAAACAAGAATTTGATGGGAAAAAGATATCTACAATATCACATTTTAACTAAACAAAAACTTTATAATAAACTATGAAATCTCTATTTTATTATTAACTTGTTAATATGAAGCTAAGTCAGTATCTGTAACTTCTTTATTTCATTTTAAATAGAACTTTTGCCCAAATCTATGATATCTCGACTTCTTTGAAAACTGACCTTCTATTACTTTTTTTTTTTTTTTCTCTTTCGTCCGCTTTCAACTCAGACGAAGTTCCATCTCTGAAACTGATTTTTGCGTGAAAATCCGTTTTCTTCCAATTTCTTACAATGGCAGCAGCGTGCACATTGTAAATTACTTTACACTGGCATCCGTGTGCTCAGTGTACTCGTAATTAGTATTCCTCGCCATACAGGCAGATTTTCTCCGACTTCAGAGGTACTCACGTTATCATCCTGAGTAAGACCAGGGACTCGAACAAATGCCGGACAGTAGGTTCGAACCCGAGCTATGAGGCGTCTCACAGCTAGCAGGCCGAGCTACTATCAACTACTCTAGGCAGTCCCCGCCTTCTATTACTCAAAAATGTCTCATTATAATATAACGTTTTACTAATTGATAATTTCTCTATTTTATAATATAATTTTTCACTAATTTATGATTTATCTATTTTATATTATAACTTTTCATTAATTTATGATTTCTCTATTTTATAATCTAAATTTCACACTAATTTAGGATATCTCTATTTTATTATATAACTTTACCATAGTTTATGATTTCTATTTTATAATAAAACTGTACACTAATTGATGAATTCTCTTTAAAAAATGACAACTTTGTATTATTCTATGATGTATTTATTACAATGTAAAATAGACGTTTGTCTCTATTTGTCTACGACATCTTTAGTTTGACAAAAAAATATAAATTTTCTGATGTCTTTGTTTTCTTCCTCACAATCTTCTACTGCCTCCTACTCATTTTTTTGTTGGTATAAAAATTGCCCCAGGTTTCCCGTTTTAGAAAAAAATGTGATATGATTTACGTAGCATCCAAAATCCAGAGTTAACCACGCTCTCTGTACTAGTTTCTGAGTAAACGCTGAAACGTATAGACTTGTCTGCGCGATTCCTGATTGCAGCCTGCCGTTCCCTGCTGGAAACCTTCAAAGTATGTGTACAGCAGCCCCCTGCTTCATGGACTATTTAATCACCAAAATCACGTGCAAGACCAGAGTTACACCTGATTGCTAAAACAGCCAGGACACATGTGCCTTGCCATTCGAGACCTTAGGGACATGATCAAGCGGAATGCTAAAAACATCAACTAAAAAAAATATTCACGAAAACGAAGGTTCACTTGTCAATCAGCAGCTAAGGTAATCTCCACTTTCGTCTCCACCTCTCGTCCATAACTACATTACTCCAAGTTTTAGTTACTAGAAAAATGACTGCAATATGGTAGCGTTCTTTTCTTCCCAAGTCGCATGCTGACTTGCTGGTACAGTAGTGAGTGCACTTGCTTCTTAGACGAGTGGTCCAGGCTTGAATTCTCCAGTTAACCTTTTCACTACGTAATTTGTTTCTATCTCCGGCCACATTTATATTGAAATGCATACTGAAATAAGACAATATACTGACTTTGCGTTGTCTTAACAAATACTGGGAGACAGTATACTGACTTTGTGTTATCTCTTAACAAATACTGGGAGACAGTATACTGACTTTGTGTTATCTTAACAAATACTGGGAGACAGTATACTGACTTTGTGTTACTCTTAACAAATCATGGACGTATACTGACTTGTTACTAACAATGCGAGACAGTATACTGACTTTATTTATCTCTTAATAAATACTGGAGACAGATACTGTCTATGTTATCTCAGTAAAAATACTGGGAGACAGTATACTGTCTTTGTGTTATCTCGTAACAAATACTGGGAGACAGTATACTGTCTTTGTGTTATCTCTTAACAAATACTGGGAGACAGTATACTGACTTTGTGTTATCTCTTAACAAATACTGGGAGACAGTATACTGTCTTTGTGTTGCCTTAACAAATCTATGTGTTGTTCGAATGCCTGTAGTTTCTTTATTTATTTCTAGTTTGATATCCGCTCCTGTCTAAGATTTTAAGTTCAATTCTCCATGCAACACACACCATAGTGCCAGCTGTGTGCACATCATCATGAAACCGTTCACCACCACCTCTTCGGGTTCCAAGCACTAGATGACTTCAGGAAGATTCTCCTTTCTCCACTGCCAGATAAATGGAATACATGATACGGAACAAAAGAACAACTTACAAATATATGCAGATACCACTACATAGCATATCGTCGAAGAGCAAGAGCTCAAGTGCCGCTGGAGCATTGAAAAAGAAGATCTACTGGTACCGGATTATCTAGAAGGTCTAAAGACGAATGATTCGCTTCCTTGCATCGTATTTTACCTCCTATGCTCTGGTCCCTCTCCACAGAACTTGAAAACCATCTGCCTAAAGTCCTGCACAAGTACACATTCCGTAACAAACTTAAGGATCTATGGGGAAAAAATGCATTCGTGAACAGAACTTTGTGATCCGGATTCGAACACACGACATTTGTAAAACAAAGCCATGAGTTGACCACTTATCCGCACATGTGTTTCCGGGTCACACAAGGTAAGCAAAGAATAGTCACACTATGAACTACACGGCATTTGTAAGAGGCGACTGATGTAGGAATCTACCCTAGTAAATCTCCCTCTCTCTCGCGATCGTGCCCTAGCAAATAAAAAGAGTCACAGAAATCAGATGTGCTGGCCTACTTGTAGGCTTATAACTGACACAACGTACAATCGCTCTTAGACTCAGATCACATACAAATCACAAATAGTTGTTTAACTAATATTCGATATGGAACGCTCAAAGAAAAAGTACCCCTTATCCATAGAGACACTGAAAGTACCAGAATACGCTTATCCATAGAGACACTGAAAGTACCAGAATACGCTTATCCATAGAGACACTGAAAGTACCAGAATACGCTTATCCATAGAGACACTGAAAGTACCAGAATACGCTTATCCATAGAGACACTGAAGTACCAGAATATGTTATCCATAGAGACACTGAAAGTACCAGAATACGCTTATCCACAGAGACACTGAAAGTACCAGAATACGCTTATCCACAGAGACACTGAAAGTACCAGAATACGCTTATCGATAGAGACACTGAAAGTACCAGAATACGCTTATCCATAGAGACACTGAAAGTACCAGAATACGCTTATCCATAGAGACACTGAAAGTACCAGAATACGCTTATCCACAGAGACACTGAAAGTACCAGAATACGCTTATCCTGCTACAGTAGCAATTCACCTTCTGCTAAGTTTTGGGCACAATTCAGACGAGTCGTTCCTAGCTGCCAAAAAAAGTGTAAATTTAAAAGAAAAAATGTGGTGTGTGTTCGTTTTAACATTAAAAACGCACTTTTGCGAAATCCATTATGTAATCGAGAAACGAGCGAGTAGTATTGTGTCCGACATAAATCTTCTTGAGGCAGTTTCGAGAGCTTGTAAATTGTCGACTTCTGTTTTTCTGACTTCACGCAAAAATGCTTTTATCACCGATAGAGGGAAACCACTCGCTAGTTTTTGTAACAGCTTGAAAGAGAGGATGTTAGAGAAGCAACATATACAGTACAGGGTTTGTAAATACATCGGCTGTGTTGTGGTGCGAGGTTTCTTATGAACGATATACCTGGTATGTTGCTTCTATTTCTTTCTCATTGAATCTCAGTTATCAACTTACTGTGCTCAAAGAAAGCATTAGGTTTCGTTAGGATTTCCACATTTTTCTCAGAAATTTTCCAGTAATAGTGAAAGTCTAATCAGTTTTCTTTGCTTTTTCTTCTATTTTGTCTTTGTGTTCAGTTTCTTATGCTCATTATGTAATATCCGTCCATCGCAAGAGATGATGGCAACAACCTCAGACGTGTGCTGCTGCACCTCTCTGGTATGTGCGGAGGTGACTGTAGAGTCCAATCCTAGAACACGATCCCTTACCACAGGTGGGCATATATGATCATGTTAGACATGTGCGTGTTGTGTGTTCTGTCTTTTCACGCAGCTCGTTTTCTCTGTGCTTCAACAGCGCGGCGATTCTCAGCTGTGCCAATTCCTCACGTGTTGTTACGGTGCCATAATTGACGATCTTGCGCCAGGGATTTGCAATACGTGGTCTCTATATCGAAGCATTTCAGAGACACTTTAACAGTGTCTTTAAAGAGTGTCTTTAATGCTCTTTATAAATGGGTCTCTGTGATGAAATGGTTAAATCCTAGCCTTGCGCTCCGATGGTCGTCTGTTCGAATCGGGAACATGCTATACTGGTCATGAGTGAGTTGTCTTTAGAGATTCTAGGATTATTGCCCGAGTTACGAATTCAAGCCTTGTACAGTTCTTGACTTGTATGTGATATGCGCCCGAGCGGTTACCGGGGCCCAAATTTACTTTGGGGTGTAAAGAATAGAACTACTGTTACCTGCCACGCATGTCGTAAGAGGCAGCTACGGAAGTTTGGCTGAAATCGAATGCACATGTCCTAAACGTGAAAAAGTCTATGCGTTTAGGGGCCAAACCTATGTGCAATGTATACACGTTCTTGGCAAAGATCAAACATATCACAAAGAATGATTAAAATTGGTTGTAAAAAACAAACGCAAAGAAGAAGAAGAAGTATGTGATATGTATGTAATAAACAAACAGATCGAAAAATCTCTGGAGGCCACACGGTTTTACAGAAGAATGATGAGAATTCCATGAACTGCTAAAATCACCAATGTTGAGGTGCTGAATGAGATCAAGACACAAAGAAAACGTATCATCAATATAAGAAAGAGGCAGTCATCATTTTTAGGACATGTGATGAGGAGGGAGGTTTAGAACACATTGTAACAACCGGTAAAATCGAGGGTAGATGAGACAGAGGAAGTCATAGAAAGAAACTTTTTGGATAGTCTGACTTCATGGCACAGTAGAGCGTCAACATCTGAGTTGAAAAATAACACCAACGACAGCGGTAATGACGAACAAGCTCAATCTGCCGTATGCAGTTATATTCCGAGTGCAGAAAGCTGGATTTTGTCATGATTGATGTTTACTTCGACAAGAATTGCAATTCAAGTAATGAACAGTTTTGTGTTGCTACATTAGCGACGGCCATATGCATTTTATGCGGTGCAGGTTGCTTTTTGTATCGGTACGCGACTGTTTCATTCTGGAATTAGTTCACACAGGAAACATTTCACAGTTGTTAGCATTTCGTGTGATTTTCATTGGCACAGCAACGGAGCAATTATGGGGTGACCCGTTGCAGTGAAGTTGGAACCGTACTTATGAACTATGAACCAACGACAGAGATTTGTGGAGATCCATAATCGTCTACGCCAGCCGGCACGGCACCTAATGATGATGATGATGTGTGATGTGTCTTGGTATGTGACTTGTCATTGCTACTGAGATAGACCGAGCTATGTTAGGAAAACAATGCAATGAAGTATTCTTCGTACTAAAACCTTTTTTTTTAAAATAACATAGACTTATTAAACATGCTTACTATAGCACATACAAGATATGGGTATTTGTCATCAAATAGAATCATTGAGAACATTCAACTTCTACTTGGACTTCTAAGTAACAGAAACTGATCGTGAAAAAAAGTGGAAGGATTTCATTCAGGGAAGGGGGGAAGCAAATGTGCTATTTTAAGTTGATACTCAATTATCTAGGGAAAAGAATCTCAGTTGAAGATAAAGAAAAAGATGATCAACAGCATTTTCATACTTTGTGTTACCAGAGCCAAACATGGACAATGAACAAAGCGCAGTCACAAAAATAACTACATGTGAAATGCGCTTCCTGCGAGAAGTTACCAACAACACCAGAAAAGACACCATAAGAAAGAAAGTTGGCACAAAACCGTGCTTGAATTACATTGAGAAACAAAGAATGAAGTGGTTGGGCAATTTAATAAGAATGCATCCAAACACCACAGTATACAGAGTCTTCTACAACAGAACATCAGGAAAGAAGGCGAGAGGAAGACCACGAAAAAGAAGTTAGATGACATTGCAGAATCCTGTCAAAGAGTAAAAGTAACAATCACGCAAGCCACAAGAACAGCGCAAGACAAAAGCAGAAAACCACGATACTGGGCAAAATCTCGGTAGCAGTGTGACGATAAAAGAAGAAGAAGAATTAAATACTAGAGAGGAGCCGCCCGAGTGGTTACCGGGGCCCAAATTTGGGGTGTAAAGAATAGAACCACTGTTACCTGCCACGCATGTCGTAAGAGGCGACTAAGGAGGTTTGGCTGAAATCGGATGCATGTGTCCTAAACGTGTAGAAGTCTTATGCGTTTAGGGGCCTACCAAACCAATGTGCAACGTATACACATTCTTGGCAAAGATCAAACATATCACAAAGAGTGATTACAATTTGTCGTAAAGAACGAACGCGAAGAAGAAGAAGAAGGAGGAGTTGATCTATTCTTCACACAGGCGTCATATTTGTTTTGTCTGTCGACTTTGACTGTATGTCGTCTTGACAGGAGAGAAGTATAGACAGATTCACTGAGATAATCACCGTCTATATTGTGATCAGATCTCATATCAGACATATATGTACCTGCACTTCTACTTCTACCAGATTAGCTAGATCCCTACCCAATTAGCCAGACATTAGTCTGTTACTGGACCACCCGTGGAGGTGGGGTAGGTCTTGGTCCTTGCCAGCTCACTGGTCCTGCACACTTTATATCCTTACATTATTGCCTGGTCCCAAGCTTCTTAACTGCAACAACTTTAATATAGGCTATTGGAGATGAAATTACCGCGGTTGCTGGCACCAAACTTGCCCTCCAAAAAGATCCTCGTTAAGTGGGTTAAAATACTCATTACAATTACGGGCATCTAGATTCCGCATTGTTTTTTTCGTCTCTACCTCCCTGTGCCGGGAGTGGGTAAGTTGCGCGCCTGCTGCCTATACCACACCGCCTTTAAAACAAGGACTACCGGCAGTAACGACAGTGTTTGTGTTTAATCCACTGTTGACATACATTGTATGGATTAGGTTTTTAATCCACTGTTGACATACATTGTATGGATTAGGTTTTTAATCCACTGTTGACATACATTGTATGGATTAGGTTTTTAATCCACTGTTGACATACATTGTATGGATTAGGTTTTTAATCCACTGTTGACATACATTGTATGGATTAGGTTTTTAATCCACTGTTGACATACAAATTTTATGGATTAGGTTTTTTGACAACTACATGAGAAGGAACGTTGACTACTTTATGGATTATTCTAAAAGTTTAGACAAATTGTAATGGATCTCGTTATTTAATCACTGGTTACATACCATTGTTCGCATGGTTTCTCTACTCCCTGTGCGAGTAAATTCGTCATGCTTGCTTTAAAACTGTTGACATACATGTATCGACAGGTTTTAATCCTGTTGACATACATTGTATGGATTAGTTTTAATCCACTGTTGACATACATTGTATGGATTAGGTTTAATCCTGTTACATCATTGTATGGATTAGGTTTTAATCCACTGTTGACATACATGTATGGAATAGGTTTTAATCCAATGTTACATACAATGTATGGATTAGGTTTTTAATCCACTGTTGACATACAATGTATGGATTGGTTTTGACAACTTTGAAGAAGGAACCGTAGCCTTTATTTTTATCTCAAACGGTCTTAAGATAAAGAATGACATCACTACACTGGTTTCCCGATATGGCTCAGCTCTCTTGGCAGAAATAGAACGTCATCTGCCAAAAATTTGTTCAAACATGAGCTTCTGCAGATTCTCTAACAATCCTATGATCTCGGAAATAATTCAATGTGACTCGGTCAGGATTCAAACCTACAGCCTACAGATTGCCTGGCAAACGTCTTAACACTTCCAAGAGAATAATATTCTAACTATATCTAATCTCCAAGTTACAAAAGCAATTGCTGTTTGTTGTTTCATGTTATTCTTGTTTTCTTTACTTTGGAGTCCTCCATCTTCAATTGTTTCTCTTTCCGACTACCGATAATGATGCCATAAAACATCCGTGGCTAGAAGTCCATCAAATACTTAATACAAGCCCCCAATCTAAACTCATTGCACTGGATTTAGAGAGCAAATCTGAGTGGCAAACATGCGGAAATTGTCCAGAGTCAAAACCAACGCAAATAATTCCCAGGGTACGTGTCCAATTGTCCAATCAAAGGCCTCTAGTTTGGCACATCCTGGCTTCGGTCTACTGATGCATTGTGGTCGTGGTTTAGCCGAGTTGTGGAAAATTGGAAGCATTTGTCCGAAATCTGGCAAATTTGAATCGAAATTGGACGAGAGTTGTGTGGTCGCAGGTGTGTCGTTTGTATGCTAATACAGCGTGGAGTCTAGAGAGTTTAGAAAGGCCAAGCATTCTAGTTTACAGAGAGAAATTACCGTTCTTGTTTGTAACTGTGTACTCCCGCGAATAAGCTTCTGAAAGAGATCTCTTGAAAAACAAACACAAATCACAAAAGGCAGTCTGAGTTAGTGACTTTCAGTTCTTGAAGTCTGATTCCAAAACAAAACAAAGCACAAATTCGTTCTAATTATAAATTAAAAGCAAATATTGATATATTGATCTGTAATTGATGAAACAATGTTTGAACAATTGATCAGTATCAAAACCTGCGCTGTCAACGTGCAATAAACTACTAATTAATATCTAGAGCAGCGTATTACTGAGATACCAAGTTCCAATTATTTTGTGAAGTACATTGAGGAGAGGATATTCTCTCCAATCGAATCTGAGTTTTCAAAAAATGATTGATTGATTGATAGGATCATGATTATTGCACTACTGTGAGTAACCATTTGTGCTCCGATTTCTTTCTTACACAGGACGATCTCAGCGGCAATGCACGAGCTCCATTTATAGGCTCTAGTCGCCCGAGAGGTTACCGGGGCCCACATTTTGGGTGTAAAGAATAGAACCATTGTTACCTGCCACACATGTCGTAAGAGGCGGTTAATGAGGTTTGGCTGAAATCGGATGCATGTGTCCTAAACGTGTAGAAGTCTATGCGTTTAGGGGTCTACCAAATCAATGTGCCTCGTATACACGTTCTTGGCAAAGTTCAAACCTATCACAAAGAGTGATTAAAATTGGTCTTAAAGAACGTACGCAAAGTAGAAGAAGGAGAAGTATAGGCTCTAGTGTGCAGGAGGTAAGAAGGCCAATTGCTTTTCTCACGTGTGTGACGTTGAACCTACAATAATAGTGTGACCGAAATTTGGCTGATTCTTCACATCCGCATACTTTGCTTTTCATTTATATTGCATCTTGTACACATTTAAAAACAGAATAACATTATAGTTCAGAAGAAAGTAAACGCTGGTCTGAGAAATGATGCAGCTAGACTCTAGCAGCTTGCTGATAATGACCTGGAAAGTGAGTGTCATAAATAAGTCAAGCAGAATGTAGACTATGACAGTTCTTGGATATAGAAGTAAAAACTGGAAAATGTAAAAAAATGTACCAGGGACAACTCCAGCTTCAATGACGATTTGAACACTGGTTTGTGAATTGATGAAGATATAAAGCGGGACAGGAGAAATTCTCAACTCATATAAAGTTGAGGAATAAGAATATAGGTGGGACGTCTGCTCGAAAGAATTAGGTCGCGGTCTCCATGCGGGAGAAACGTGTTTAATTCACGGTAAGGCCAAAGCTATTTGTCTGTTGTGGGCATAATGAAAAATTATAACCGGAACAGTTTCATGGCGACTGCGCTAGCCATGCGGCCATTACATTTATTAGGTTCACGTTCCACGTGTCCTACACCGCCCTAAAAAGCGGTACTACAGGCCGTAACGTCAGTTTTTAAATTGTTTTTAAAATAAAATATAGTCTGGCCGAATCGATTATGGTGCGGGCTCCTATGCGGAAAATCTGGACTATATCCCCGGTAAGAGCACGAAGTACTTTCCTGTCAGGGAATAAGGAAAAAGTGATAATCTGAACAGTTTAGATGCCACAGCCGATAGCAAGGTTGTTAACACTGCGCTAGTAACTACCTGCCGTGGAAAATCTTGGTTCGATGCCAGATTGACCCCCACAATAATGTTTTCGGTGTTCAAACTGTTCTGTACTAAGCAGATACCAGTGGAGAAATAGCTACGGAAGAGAAACTGGCGATGGATAGGACACACATTGAGAAGACCGACCGGAAGCAGTGCAAGACAGGCACGGTTTTGGAACCTGCAGGAAAGATGAGTAGGGGAAGACCTAGACAGACCTGGAGAAGAGAGCTGGAAGCTGATTTTAAAATAATAGGTAAAAACATGGACAGAATTGGAAGGGATGGCAGGAGAGAGAAAGAACTGGTAGAAATTTGTTGAAGACCTGTACTCCGTTGGCAGTTGAAATGGAAAGAAGAAAAGAAAAACTGTTCTGTGTTTAAATGTTCAATATTTTTTGTTCCAATTAGATCATGATTTTCTTCCTGTCTCCTGACCCACACATTGTCCTTCAATAAGTATGTCATATGTCTATACTTGTGTGTTTGTATGTTATATGTGTATACTTGTGTGTTTGTATGTTATATGTCTATACTTGTGTGTTTGTATGTTATATGTCTATACTTGTGTGTTTGTATGTTATATGTCTATACTTGTATGTTATATGTGTCTATACTTGTGTGTATGTATGTTATATGTCTATACTTGTGTGTTTGTATGTTATATGTGTCTATACTTGTGTGTTTGTATGTTATATGTGTCTATACTTGTGTGTATGTATGTTATATGTCTATACTTGTGTGTTTGTATGTTATATGTGTCTATACTTGTGTGTATGTATGTTATATGTCTATACTTGTGTGTTTGTATGTTATATGTGTCTATACTTGTGTGTTTGTATGTCATATGTCTATACTTGTGTGTTTGTATGTTATATGTGTCTATACTTGTGTGTTTGTATGTCATATGTGTATACTTGTGTGTTTGTATGTTATATGTGTCTATACTTGTGTGTTTGTATGTTATATGTGTCTATACTTGTGTGTTTGTATGTTATATGTCTATACTTGTGTGTTTGTATGTTATATGTGTCTATACTTGTGTGTTTGTATGTTATATGTGTCTATACTTGTGTGTTTGTATGTTATATGTCTATACTTGTGTGTTTGTATGTTATATGTCTATACTTGTGTGTTTGTATGTTATATGTGTCTATACTTGTGTGTATGTATGTTATATGTCTATACTTGTGTGTTTGTATGTTATATGTGTATATACTTGTGTGTTTGTATGTCATATGTCTATACTTGTGTGTTTGTATGTTATATATCTATACTTGTGTGTATGTATGTTATATGTGTATACTTGTGTGTTTGTATGTTATATGTGTATACTTGTGTGTATGTATGTTATTTATGTATACTTGTGTGTATGTATGTTATATGTCTATACTTGTGTGTATGTATGTTATTTATGTATACTTGTGTGTATGTATGTTATATGTCTATACTTGTGTGTTTGTATGTCATATGTCTATACTTGTGTGTTTGTATGTTATATGTCTATACTTGTGTGTTTGTATGTTATATATGTATACTTGTGTGTATGTATGTCATATGTCTATACTTGTGTGCATGTATGTTATTTATTTATACTTGTGTGTATGTATGTCATATGTCTATACTTGTGTGCATGTATGTTATATATGTATACTTGTGTGTATGTATGTCATATGTCTATACTTGTGTGTTTGTATGTTATATGTGTATACTTGTGTGTATGTATGTTATTTATGTATACTTGTGTGTATGTATGTTATATGTCTATACTTGTGTGTATGTATGTTATATATGTATACTTGTGTGTATGTATGTCATATGTCTATACTTGTGTGTTTGTATGTCATATGTCTATACTTGTGTGTTTGTATGTCATATGTCTATACTTGTGTGTTTGTATGTTATATGTCTATACTTGTGTGCATGTATGTTATATATGTATACTTGTGTGTATGTATGTTATATATGTATATTTGTGTGTTTGTATGTTATATGTGTATATTTGTGTGTATGTATGGTATATATGTATACTTGTGTGTATGTATGTTATATATGTATACTTGTGTGTATGTATGTTATATGTGTATACTTGTGTGTATGTATGTTATATATGTATATTTGTGTGTTTGTATGTTATATGTGTATACTTGTGTGTATGTATGTTATATGTGTACACGTGTGTGTATATATGTTGTTGTTTCGTTTCATATATACCATGGGTTCCCAAACATTTTCGGCCCACCACCCACTTTGCATGATATAAACTTTGTAACGCCCCTCCCTCCCTCCCCATTCTAACAGTTTGCCAACGCCCCCTCGATACATATATACATGCTCTATTTTCCCGTTGAAATAGAAAATTGATATATGTTTCTGTCATACATGGTCAATTTTCAAATGATTATATACATCAGATAGAATATTGATGAAAAAATGGATCGTGTAAGACGGGCATAAGGTGAATTAAAATGCAGAATTCAAATTTTTAATAACTAATCAATTGCAAAATCATGAGAGAAAAAAATCACCCCAAATGCTTCTGAACCCACTATCGCCCCCACCCCTGGAAGGCTTCAGCGCCCACATGTGTGCGATACCCCCCACTTTGGGAAAGGGTGATATAAACAAACACCACAAACCTATTGCATGTGTTTGTATATCTACTGTTCGATCGAATCTGACTTGATCGTTCTGTGTTCTATAGTCGATGCTGTTTGAAATAGACACCGACTAAGTGAAGCTCTTTGTTTTGGAGAACTAGCTGATTGTCCTCTGAAAAACTCTCGTCTGCAGTGCTAGGCAACGGTGCCGCTGGAAGTAAGGTTGTGGTTTGAATCCTGTGTTTGATTTTTTTAAAAGTTTCCGGAGGCTCTTATTAACTTTTTTTGCTGTCTGTTTATTTAGAAAATATTTATTGGCACTTGTGCTTCCTTTGTGGTTCTTGAAAATAAAAATACAAATCCTTATTCACTTGTCCTTTAATATTACCTTTAGAATGGTGTCGTTACTTGTTATCTGATCAAGACAATATAAAGAAAATGTATACCTGTTACAACCGGCCTTAAATGTCGATACTTTGCTTCTTTGCTTAACTGTCGATAACCTTTTATTCTAGAATTTGGGATCCATTTCAATATTTTTTTTTTATTGTTCATGTCTTCTAAAAGGATATTTGATAGTCCCGCTTCTTAGTGGTTTCTAATTTGATCTGATTTGTACCTGATCTGCATCGATTGTTGCTGTCCCTGAAGCCATTGCTGGTCTCTCAATACTGTGACAGTACTACGAAACATTTAATCGTGTTATCTAATGTTTTGATCTATGCTGCTAACAAAATTGACATCTGACGGTCGTCAAGGAAGATCACATGTCATCTCACAGAAAGATTCGAGTTATAGTCGAACTATCGACCATATATGTGTGTTACACATATGTTACAAAGAATGATGTGGTTTGGACACTTAAAAAGAATGCATCCAAACTCTACAGGATATAGTTTTCAGTCTACAGACAGAAGAAGAGGACATAATTGTCTTGTTTGAAAAAAATGTCTGTGAATTAGAACAGACATTCCTTCTTTTTGTTATCTGTAACATTTAGTATACATAGACATACACATGTTACGTTAGAAAATGTCAATCTCAGTGTTTTACTGCCTCTGGTGGTTGTCTTCATCTTCAGCACTTTTTTCCTTCATCTTCGCACTCTTTCTTCATCTTCAGCACTCTTTTCCTGTACCAGAATCTAGTCTAGTTCGGTGGATAGGATTATATGAAAAATGATATTGTCCTCAAGGGAGAGAGAGAGAGAGAGAGAGAGAGAGAGAGCTGTGGAATGGGTTAGTTGCAAACAGGGCATCTACCACTGGCCCGTGGGTTCTGCTCTGCCACCTTATGGAGCCTCACTCTGCATATGAAGACACAAGATCGAATTGAGTGTATATTTTGTCTCTGCCGTGATAAAGATGGACTCTGCCGTGATGAAGATGGACTCTGCCGTGATGAAGATGGACTCTGCCGTGATGAAGATGGATTCTGCCGTGATGAAGACGGACCGATGATGATGATAATGCTACTTACTTTCTTATTTGTGTGGTTATTATTTACTGAACTGACACCACATCACTTCGTATAGACCCATAGGTGCTTAGTCTGCCTCAACAGATTTCGAAGAGTATACATACTGAAAATAAACTGTTCCTTTTAATTGTCGATAACCTTTTATTCTAGAATTTGGGATCCATTTCAATATTTTACTTGTTATTGTTCATGACTTCTAAAAAGATATTTGATAGTCCCGCGTCTTGCATAATGTAGTTTCTATTGTACTCCCACTTGTCACCTGATTCCTACAAACTATTTTGTAATTCTCTCTTTCTCTCCCACTATCAGTGCTCCTGTTTCACGTCTTTCATTCCCTTTCTTCACTCTGGAATTCGTCGA